>JAHHFK020002929.1:0-36637 GCA_024533555.2 Aedes koreicus
TAGTTGCGATGCAGCCGATCTTCAGAGTGGTACCGCAAACTGTCACCGTTCTCCTGTATGCGGACGATATATTGCTGGTGGTTCGAAGAAATAAGGAGCGACCTTTGTACCGCGATTTACAAACTGCAGTGAAAGCTGTCGACAAATGGTCGAAAAGCGTCGGATTTAAAATTTCAGCGGCAAAATCGAACATATTCTATGGAAGCCCCAACGCCCGTCGAGAACCCAGCAGCGACATCTTCATCGACCGAGTAGCTATACCGAAAACGAATAGGATAAAAGTTATCGGTGTCACTCTCGACCGGCTACTGTCTTTCAAACAGCATTGCAAAGCTGTTAAAGCAACATGCGACTCTAGGCTACGGATTTTAAAGTTGATTGGTGCTCGGGGACAACGTAACTCTCTCCTGTGCATTGGATCAGCAATTGTCACATCGCGACTCCTTTACGGTATTGGGATCGTCAGTAGAGCGAAGGATTCGGTGGTGCAAACGCTGGCACCTATCTACAACCGAATGGTCCGATTCGCCTCAGGAGCGTACGTCACAAGCCCTACCCAAGTAGCACTTGTAACTAATGCTACAAATTAAAAAAATAATAACTGGTTGCACAATGGTTACAATAAAGACGCTTGTAATATGTTAGCTTACACTGGCTAAAATATGGTTATCTTTTCGTCATTTGGAAACAAAAGTTATGAAAAGTTGCACAATAGTTACCAAGTGATAAAGTTGGGACCTTATTATTAAACTGTCAAATGTTTTTTAGTTGCAATATAGTTTTTGACAACAACTAAGGGGCTATTCATAAACCACGTAGACTTTTTTTTGGGGGGGGCCACTCACCCTCCATAAAAAAATTTAAAAAAAAGAGGAAGGGAAAAAGGGGGGGGGGGGGGGGGGGGGTCTTTAATATATCTAAATAGTTTATGTGTCGTCTCTAAACCCCTCAAATTACTACTTTAATGTTATACATCTACCCTTCTAAAATTTATTTATGATGTCATTTATTGACGACATCGGATAAACGATAATGGATCGTAAGAATTTCATTCAAGAAAAAGATTGGCAATTGTGGAAGAAAATAAAACGCAATGGTCATTTTACGAAAAAGAAGCAAGCGGTAATTCAAGAAGCCTAAAAAAAATAAACCAAACGAAAGTAATCCAATTAAAAAGGTTGCATTAAATTCTAAATCTATCTCATGTTCCCCAATATGGAATAATAGTGAATAAGAAGACATTTTCAATATCCGAAAGCAAACTGTTGATTTCGCTGGAGTTTTTGAAACATGTAGCAACGATATGGACGATGTGGATAGTGAAAATGATGATGCTAATGAACCGTTGGGAAAACACGACGTGTTAGCTTTTCGAGAAGAGCTGCAAAATTGGGCTATAAACAATCAGATTAAGCATGTGGCTTTAAATTCATTGCTCAGTATTCTTAAATCTCATGTAATATTCTCCCGAAAGATGCATGGACATTGATCGGCACACCACGAAATATCAACATTAAAGCTGATGAAAATATTGGTGGACAATTGCATACGGATTGCATAATGCTCTCGAGGTCGCATTGACTGCATATGAACACATTCCATCAGCAATATCATTGAACGTTAATATCGATGGATTACCCACATTTAAAAGTTCAACAACATCCTTTTGGCCCATCCTTGTAAACGTACACGAAATGAGCCAGCATATTTTCCCGTTGGTAGTTGGGATCTTCAGTGGAGAATGTGAATAATATTCAACTAGTTATGATACAAAAAATAACATGATTTATTTGTTCTTAGCAAAGCCAAAAGATGTAAATGATTTTTTATCCCCGTTTGATATGGAGTTGAATGACATTCTTGAAAATGGGATCATAATTAAAGAAAACACATTATCCATTAAACTTCGATGTTTTATCTGAGACACGCCAGCACGGTCTATGCTTCGAGGTCAGTATTTGTGATTTATTTGTTCTTAGCAAAGCCAAAAGATGTAAATGCTTTTTTATCCCCGTTTGATATGGAGTTGAATGACATTCTTAAAAATGGGATCATAATTAAAGAAAACACATTATCCATTAAACTTCGATGTTTTATCTGAGACACGCCAGCACGGTCTATGCTTCGAGGTCAGTCAGAACAAATAAACCAGTAACACATATCTTAAAAATCTCAACTAACTGTCAACTTTCTAGGAGTGATTGGTCACAACGGTTACAATTCTTGTTTAAAATGCGTTGCCGAAGGAGAGTACTCTCACACCTTCAAAATAATGATTTTTCCTGAAATTGATGCCGGTCTTAGTAATGACAAGGATTTCCGCTCTAGAGTGTATGAAGGTCATCACAAATTTGATAGCATTCTTGAGGAAATTGCTGGGTTAGATATGGTGAATGCTTTTCCAATCGGTGATTCATTACATCTGATTAATTTAGGAATAACACAACGCTTTTTGAACGGTTGGAGATCAGGCACACTGAACAACCATAACGCGAAATGGTCGGGAAAACAATTAGACGATATATCCAAGTTTTTGAAGACATGTAAACTACCTCGTAAGTTTCAGCGGCCGGTAAGAGGATTGGAACATTTACCACGTTGGAAAGGTACATAGCTTAGAACTTTTCTTTTATATTTGAGTGTAATTGTACTTAAAAAGTTCTTCTCAAGCAAAGATATTCTCGATCATTTTCTGAATTTCTACTGTGCAATTAACATATGCATAAGGCCTAACCCAAACATGCAAAACTTAGAAGTTGCACGGAACTTAATTACTGATTTTCTCAAAGGTGTAAAAGTTTTGTACGGGGAGCAGTTGTTTTGCAGCAATATGCATAACTTAGTTAACGACGTCGAACGATTTGGACCTCTAGGAACATTTGATGCTCATCCCTTTGAATCTAAATTATTTGGCTTAAAACGATTGATTCGAAATGGTAAATTGCCATTAGCACAATGCGAAATTCAAGCAAACACATCTAACCGCAAATCTTACAAGCCAACATAAAAAAAGTCCAGTTTTAAAACGAAGAAACTTTAATGCTAGCTTAATGAATGCACCGTTAAATTCATTGATTCAAAATGATTCAGAATTGTATTCATTTGTTGATATGACAGACTTTTGCATAGATACGCAATCAAATGTGGACCAGTGGATTTTCACAAGAAGTTTGAAAATTATTTCAGTCAGTTACATTACCAAACATGCTTCATCAAATGATATTTCATTAATCGGAAACAGTCTTGTTAATCTCTCGGATCTAGCCTCGAAACCTATTGTTTCATCATCATTATACATTTATGGGTCAGACATGGAATACACATCAGACCTGCAGGTGTTCCCGCTAGAAGTATGTAAAATGGTTAAAATTGTTTGGCAGGACGTTGCTTTACCTAAATCCCACTCATTCACACACTCAAATAATTTAGAAGTTTTCATTTCAATAATTTATAGAACTTTAATCACAGCCATTCAGATATAACACGCATTTAACAGTCAGTATAAATGTTTCTCAACAAAGCAAAAAGGACTTTTTTTTTAAAAAAAATAGAAAACAATATTAACTGTACATTGCACATTCTGGCAAACTCATTTAGTAACAGTACATTTGTCATAGAAGGATTAACAAAATAAAAGAGTAAAAAATGAAATCAAATTTCTTTCCGATTTCTTATCAATATTAATTCTCAAACAGGACAGACTAATCCAATTCACTTGATTACTGGTCTTCCTCAAGTGAAGTCTCTGATTCGATTCTCTCGAACATCTGCGATGATCCGGTACATTCACTATCATGTGATGATGAACGCTGGCGCTTTAAGGAAGTATGTGGTTTTTCTTCTGCGTCTTCGTTCTTGAGAACTTTTGGCAGTCTCCTTTTTCTTGTGCTTGAAGCCCGGTAATCTCGATATCCTTGGTGGAAGCGTTTGAATTCAGTATTCTTATACCTCAAAAGATCCTTAAACAACTTTTCATTGTGTTCTCGGGTGTGTGACAAGTCAGCGGCATACACCAAACGATATATGAACTTAATCAACTCAGGATAAGATGCTTCGAAACTAACATGCTTTCCAGATTTTTACGAGGCAGCCTCATGTGTACGTTTATTTCCCTTCCACGAATATGGTAGAAAAACAACAGGCATCAGCTTCCGGATTAGCTGTCGAAAGAATGGTGCACTTTCTCGCTTCCCATTCAAACTATACATTGTATGGAAATATTGGAAATATATGTCCGCAAACGAGGGATTGCCTAGACTTTGTTCCAAAGCTTTCAATGCATCATCACAATCAATCTTGGGCAGATCCTCAAACTCGGAGAAATCTTCATTTTGCTTGCATTTCGATGGAAAGCCGTCGTCGTTTTTTCTCAACTGCATGAATTTATAAAAATTGGCCATGAAATTCATCAATTGACTCAAAATACCCTCGATTGCATCCAATCTATCATTGATTTTTCGAAATTCCATTGAGATCGATACTTCACGATTGATTTGGTGATCTTCAGCAGAATTTTCACCATAGTCAGCAGCTGGCAGATCATGGGTAGCCTGGCTATTCAATATTTCCTTATCACATCCGTTGTCCAATTTGGCGTAATGTTTTCCGTCATCACTCACAAACACCGGCAACTTTTGCATAGCAACCTACAAAATATTAACAACATAAATATTAAAAAAAGGTTCACAAAAACTATTGAAGCTACTTTTACTTTATCGATTGCATGGTCGTAGTCGGTTAAGTTTCTGTGCTGGAAAGTGTTCATATGAGCTGCTTTGACATGCAAAACCATTGGATCAGTTGCCATTGGTTGGATGGTTTGGTGTGTCAAAGAATTTGGAACAGTGAGAGGAGTATTTATCTGTAGACTTAATGGTACGGACCCCATGTCCACAGGCTCCTCGACCGGAATGATTCGACCAGTCTTGATCGTTGGTGCTGTTATGCCTTTGGAACATGGTGGATCCATGTTTACGTTGCAAGGCCGGGAGCATTCAAATCGTCGAGAGCTTGAGGAGCAGGAGGAGTCTTAAATTTAAATAAATAAATAAATGAATAAACCCACATTTCAACGTTCGATAGAATACTTACCAACTGATAACTCTTCGATTCAAACATTGGTCGCTTTTTTGCTGGGTTTGTGCGTGTCCCCCGATCCATTTGTAAGGCATCCTCGGAATCGGTTATTTTATCCAACATACCAACTATTTCTTCCGCCTGTTGATAGTTTTGCGTACGTCCGACCAGCTTACAGTTCTGTTTCTTCCATGTTTGTTTGTCCGGTACCGAATCTTCATTTTTGGAGAGCGATACCAAGTTTATAGGTGGCCAATAAACGAATTTATCCTGTATCCAATGTGCAGGCACGGCAGTTAAGGAAGGCCTTGCCCTTTTCGATGTTCGCGTTTGCACAATACAGAACGACATTATGCTCTCCGATTCCGAAACAAACTGTTTGAAAGAACCATCTTGTCACTGTGATCTTTACGTCGAAGCTTGTTTACTTCCAAACGTCAATGCGATCGAGCAACACTGTTACACTGAAACAATATTGTAGATGAACATACTCTGAGAAAAATGTCATCGTTGTACCGACAATTAAATCATGGTCAGGATGACTATCGCATATAATGGTTTCAATAACCATGAAAATGGTCGAATTCACCACGTTCTTGGATTTTTGACTATGATCATGGTAACAAGGACTTTTCCGACATTATGGAAAATGTTGCATCAACTATTTTTAATGGTAGTTTTGACCATGATCATAGTCGGTTCAAAATCACTATACTGCAATAGTCACCCTAACCCCCAATAATGGTAAAATTGACTATCAAATTCCTCTCTGTGTAGGTTGTTTTGTGACAAACAAAGACAAGCGATAGTTTCATTTGTGCACCATCTGAATATTCTAGTTACTGGGTAACCGAACGCAGTTTGTACTAGTTGCATAACAATCAATGCAATAACTGATGATTAACTGAGATTACATGTGACCATGATGTAACCAACTTGTGATATCATGTGCCTTATCAACAACACTGCTGTTAACATATTTTTGTGATTCTCAAGTTATCAGTACCTCCTAAATAGAGATTACAGCAAGCTGTGATTCGAGTAGCATTTCGAATGCTGGAGAAAGACCAAAGAAATGTCGATCTTCCAGTTGTGCAAAGAGTGTCTGACTGGCTTAGGGTAGTTGGTATGCAACTTCCAAACATCGCCGTTCGGATGCGGTTAACCAATCGATTGTGGTATGAATTTGGGGGGGAGGTGGGGGGCGAGGTTAAAGCTGGAGATTCACCGGATAGAGTGCGTCCCATAGTACAGGAGTTGCTGGCAAACCGTTTTCATCGCGCTACGGCTATTTTCACGGATGGATCTAAGCGTGAAAAAACAGTTGGTGTAGGAGTTTTTAATAGCAGCTTGCAGAGGGCATTAAGTCTTCCGCCACAATGCAGTGTCTTTTCGGCGAAGGCCTTTGCGATAAAATCGGCTACCAACGCGGCGGGAACAACAAATGAGCTAATCATCCTTTCGGACTCTGCTAGTTGTCTTTCTGCCATAGAATGTGGTAAATCACAACATCCTTGGATACAGGAAATTGAAAACCTATTACGGAATCGTTCGATTTACCTTTGTTGGATCCCCGGCCACACCGGTATCCACGGTAACGAAGAAGCAGATCGACTCGCCAACGAAGCCAGAAATAGCTTACCAATCAACGTCGCTGTCCCTAAAGAGGATGCCATTAAGGCAATGACTCAAGCCATCCGTCAACAGTGGGAAGAACGTTGGAGGCAGCTAACAGGAATTAAACTATTAGAGATTAAACGTGAAACAAAAAAGTGGATCGATCAGAATAATTCCGCTGATCAGCGGGTACTCACTCGACTGCGCATCGGTCATACACGGTTGACACATGATTTCCTGTTGAAGAAATCTTCTCCACCGATATGCGAGTGTTGTGGGACAGTCCTGGATGTTCGGCACATAATCCTGCACTGCAGAAAATTCGAAGCGGCCAGGACAAAATATGGGATCGATACCTCGAGCCTCTATACGGCGTTGTGCAACGACGATGATTGCGAAAAGCGATTGCTGAAGTATCTGCATGATAGCAACATTTATCGGAAACTATGAAAAACAAAGACAGAAGCGATTTTTAAGAATCCCAACGATAGGAAGGAAAAATAGAAGTATGTGAAAATAAACATCAAAAGGAACGAAAAAGGAAGACATAGCGAGGAAGAAGTTGTGAAATATCATAATGGAGGAAAAATGTTCAAAAGGAAGATGACTGGAGGAAGAAGACGGAGAAAAGCACGACGGAAGAGAAGACGGTAAAGAGGAAGATTACAAAGAAGAAGACAATGCTGATGAAGATAATGAAAAGGAATAGAACACACATGACGAAGAAGAAAATTAAGGAGAGAAAGATGACGAAGAGGAAGATGAAAGAGAAGAAAATGATCGGGAGGAAGATAATGGAAAGGAAGAAAACAAAGGAAAGCATAACGGAACGGAAGATGATAAAAAGGAAGCAAACGAAGAAAAACATGAAAAAAATGAAGATGACGGAGAAGAAGATGGCCCAGAGGAAAAAAAGATGGCGCAGAGGAAGATAACTGAGAAAAAGATGATGAAGAGGAAGATAATGAAATGGAAGAAAACGAAGAAGAGTAAGATGGAAAGGAAGATGACGGAGAGGGAGGAAACGAAGAAAAACATGATGGAGAAGAAGAAGACGGAAAAGAAACAACATGTTGAAGAAAAATAGAAGGAAACGAAGGATAGAAACCTGTCGCAAATGAAGATAGTTATAAAACTAAAGAACATGATGAAAGCCATAAGGAGGAAGCTATTGCAAGTGTTTAAAGAATATTTGAAAATTGAAGAAACCAGACAAAAAGAACAAGAGAAAGTGCCAACGAGGGCGAACCGCAAGGAGGAGCCCCAACCAAAGGAAAAAAGCTAAGTGAAATTTTATCATATTTATTATAAACAACACCACTCACCTCATATTGTACACTCTGCTACACTTTGAACAATTGAAACTGACATGAATGCATCCGATAGATGTAAAGTGTCATTAATAAACAACAACAACAATAAAGTGAATATTTTTGAACAATTAGTGGATAAAACCGCTATGTTTTTAAGGGAAGAATGGTTCCTCTTCAACATAAAGTGAATATTTTTGAACAATTAGTGGATAAAACCGCTATGTTTTGAAAGGGAGACGATATGCCCCATTTTCTCTATTGGCGTTACGGTGCTCAGCAAAACCAGCAACCGGGAAACACGAAATAGAAGATTCATGCTTTAAACTGCACTAGTGTCCGAAATTTACTCCCTACAATTGACTGATTCGGGAACGTGGGATTTTATCACTTTATTGGCGTGCAAAGGCACGTTTTATCCACAGTTCATGAAACCGACAGAATACAACCGGTACCTGAAACAACTTTTTGCTAAATTGTATAAAAATGAAAGGTACCCTCCACATTGATTGTTTATATGTAAGCACATAAGCGGTAAGTGGCAGAATTAAACGTATTTACCCATGCAGGTGATGATACCGGGATTTACGTAATCGGCTTTTATAAAGTCAAAGCATCTTACTATCATCGTCGATTCGTGCAGAAATCACTACCACGGTCATGTTTCCCGCAAGATGTGATTCATGGTCCATTGAAATTAGGGGATAATCTAGGCTTTGATTTTCGATAATAGGTTATAAGCGAAAATGGCAATTTTAATTTCGCGAGCACTCAAAAGCAGTGCGATCGTATGTTCGCTTCCCCAATCTATCTCTCATTGAACAAGTGGCCGGCTGATTCAACAATAATTGTCTATTGTCATCATCATCATCATCATTGATGCCGGGTTGTCGCCAGTGCATTATGCAGCGGGTTTTGTGCGTGCTTTAGTTGCGACGTAACTGCAGGCTGACAATTCCGGCTGAATGCTGTGTTTGGCGGTGATGTCAGATTATCCCTTGGTCGATTCCGTAGGATGATTTTTTCTGTAAGTGATGAGAGGTGGTGAAGCCTTCAGCAGAAAATGACTCAAATCCGTATAGTTCCGTAAAAATAGCCAAAGTACCGTAGAATTTTTCAACGGATCCGCATTTCTACGAAATTATTCCAATCGTATTCATTCATTTTTCCACGATAACCATTGCGATGTTTACTCCCACTGGAAATTGGTCGAGTTGGTGCTGTCAGGAATGTATCGAAAATAAGCGATCCACGTACATTTGCGTTGTACGCGTGTATTTGTGATGGTTTTAATGTGTTCATCATAGCAAGCTGTGCGTTTGACTGTCATCTTTCTTTTGTTGACTTGTTTGAATTTTATTAAAAAAGAAAGGGGATAAGGAAGGCATGTTTTAAGTAGTTGGGTCAATTGGGGGGGGGTGTTGTTGTGGTGTTGTTTTTTGTTTCTTACCTTACCAATCAGACTAAGGCCGGTGTGGCCTCTGCTGTACACAGAAGTTGTTTCCATTGTAATCGGTCCATGGCTGTTCCTCGCCAGCCTCGCTGTCTGCGGAGGGTCCGCAGGTCGCCTTCTACTTGATCGATCCACCTTGCTCGTTGCGCGCCTCTTCTTCTTGTACCTGTCGGTTCGTTTTCGAGAACCATTTTCACAGGGCTGTCGTCCGACATTCTTACGACATGCCCAGCCCATCGTAGTCGACTGATTTTTGCGATGTGTACGATGGGATGTTCTCCCAGCAACTGGTGCAATTCGTGGTTCATTCGACTCCTCCACGATCCGTCTTCCATCTGCACTCCACGGTAGATCGTACGCAGCACCTTCCGTTCAAAGACTTCAAGGGCGCGTTGGTCCTCCACTAGCAATGTCCATGTTTCGTGGCCGTAGAGAACTACCGGTCTAATTAATGTTTTGTAGATGGTTTTGTGGTTCGGCGAACTTTGTTCGATCTTAGCGTCCTTCGGAGTCCAAAGTAGGCACAATTGCCAGCCACAATGCGCCTTTGTATTTATGTGCTGGTGTCGTTATCGGCGGTCACCAATGAGCCCAGATACACAAATTCGTCTACTACCTCGATTTCATCACCGTCGATCTGAACTCGTGCTAGGAGGCTAACATTGTCTTCTCGTGAGCCTCTTCCCTTCATGTATTTTGTTTTTCACGCATTAATCACAAGCCCAATCCTACCAGCTTCAGCCTTAAGTCTGATGTACGTTTCCGCCATCGTCTCAAAGTTACGTGCTACGATATCAACGTCGTCGGCGAAGCCAAATAGTTGGACAGACTTCCTGAAGATCGTGCCACTCGTGTCTATCCCAGCTCTTCGAATCACACCCTCCAATGCAATGTTAAACAACAAACACGACAATCCATCACCTTGCCGTAACCCTCTCCGAGATTCGAAGGGACTCGAGAGCGTCCCTGATACTCGGACGACACACATCACTCGATCCATCGTTGCTTTGATCAACCGCGTAAGTTTTTCCGGAAATCCATATTCGTGCATGATTTGCGATAGCTGGTCTCGATCGATTGTATCATACGCTGATTTGAAGTCGATAAAAAGAATATGTGGGGGCACTGTGTTTTCGCCAACACCAAGCTAAAAAAACAAACAAATATAGCGTATACATTACATCTCGTGGGATTTATCGTAGGTAGATAAACACTGAAAAGGGCCCCACCAAAAACCAAATAATAAATATTTTTTTGTTATGCCAAAATAAATTCCTTAAAATCCATTATTGATTTATTTATCCACCACACTCTTCTTACTCATAACCAACCGCTTCTTTCCTCACCTACTGTAGTGTTGCGGTGATCCGTAGTGTTGGTGGTCATCTTGTGGTGGTGTTTTCTTCTGTCTTGTTGATTGTGTGGTTTTTTTTTTTTTTTTTTTTTTTTTTTTTTTTTTTTTTTTTTTTTGGGTTTTGGTGGGGGAAAATTCCAAGTATGCTGTGTCAAAAATGTAATCGAGTTCTTTAGTTATGCCGTTTGGACTTTTCGGTAATGTCCGTATTCTGTGTATCATGTGATTAAATGATGCTATTTTGTGTTGGTATGAGTGATTAGACGTATGTGGTATTGTACGTTGTGTATTTGTTGGTTTTCTGTAAATTTCAAATGTGAGTTTAGATTGTTCCTTTACTACAAGCAAGTCCAACAATGGTAATTTATTGTTTGAACTGTTTAAATTCTCCGTTTTCAACATGTCGCGCATTGAAAACGACGAGAACATTGAGGTTTTGGACACATGGCTTCCTGAAAAGGGTGTAACTATGCGGCAATTTACGAAGCGCTTTGGAAATCATCACGCGAGTGTCAAATTCATCATAACCAAGCTTGGGACACACTGTTCTTTGAATGAACTGCCAGAAAGAGGCAGAAAACCCAGATTTTCCAACCCTAAACTGGATCAGAAAATGGTAGCTCTAATTCGGAAGAACAGATCAATGTCGATACGTGATTTGGCCAATAAAGCGGAAACAAGCGTTGGAATGAGACAACGTATCAAGAAACGGAACAACTTGAAGACCTACCAGAAGCATAAAATCGCCAAACAAGTTGCAGAACAGAAGCAACGCGCAGCAACAAGGGCCCGGAAATTGTATTCGCGAGTTTTGCAGCTACCGGATGCGTGTATTTTGATGGATGACGAGACCTATGTCAAGGAGGACTCAACAACTTTCCCAGGTCCACAATATTACACTGCTGTCGTAGGGGAGGATGTAAGCGATGCAGACAGGTCGATTCAAGTGGAGAAGTTTGGTCGAAAAGTGCTGGTATTGCAAGCAATATGTTCCTGCGGTATGAAGTCTATCATTTTTACACTACCGGAACAATCAATGCGGAAATATATCGATCTGAGGTATGCAGAAGAGGTTAGTGCCTTTATATCAGAAGCATAGTACCCCTCCATTGTTTTGGCCGGATTTAGCGTCGGCGCATTACACTTGTCGAAACACTTGTCCGGAACTTGTTGAAAAGTGTTCGTTCGAAAATTCGCAAATTCGTGAAAAAATAATATTAATTTCAACCGGTCTTCAAAATTTTCAAGTTCAATCCCGTACAATAAAGAATCATCTATTTGTTTGAATAAAACATCATTTTTTCAAATGATTTGAATGAAAAATATGAGGATAACTTATCTTCGATACAGTCTTTGTTTATTCTATGTTAATCGTGTTGACCATTTTTTTCGCGGAAAAAAGGGGAAAAAATCTTTTTTGAAAAAAAAAATAAAAATTTTTTTTATTTTTTTTTAAAAAAAAAGAGGTCTTTGGTGTTTTTTTTTTTTCCTCCGCGGTTTTTTGCGCTCTGTGAAAAAAATATTTTTTTTTTTGTATATTTTTTTTTGTTTTTTATTTATTTATTGTCGTCAATCAGTAGTAGACCATTTGTTTAATTACATTTCATTCTTAACATCTATGTTCGTTTCACTTTTTTACATTTTATTATTGACTTGCTAGCCTCAAAAAGATTTTTTTTCAGTGTATTTCTGTCCATAGTAATATCAATTATTTCACTGTATGTATTATAGCATGACATCATTCTATTTAATGGCCCGTTTTTGGCATAGGCTGTTCTATGATTGTTGATATAAAACAAGTTTCTATTTCTTAGACCGCGAATAGGAGCATAAAAGTTCATATTTTCTAGAATCACCGGAATGTATACTCTTTGCGCAATAGCATCATTTATAAAGGCTTTTATTGCAAACTCTCTTCGTTTTTTAAGTGCGTCTAAATTAATTAGCATGCATTTTGAATCATAAGACGGAAATGGAAGGCTCGCCCATCCTAACTGCTTAAAGCAAATAACAAACACTGTTTTTGTACTGATTCAATACGATTTACATGTGAATCGTGATATGGAGACCAGAGTATGCTACAATATTCAAGGATGGGTCTGCAATGTACAATGTTTTGATTGTGTAGGGATCCTTGAAATGAACACAAAACCTCTAGATAAACCCGAGTATGTTGGTTGTCTTGGAGGTAATTTTTTTTAAAGGGCGGGCAAAAGAAAATTGGGGGAAAGTAAAAAACCCTAGTTAATATAATTTCTGCTTTTTTCTACTTGCTTCGGCCACGGGGTGGGACGGGTTTCTGGTTGTTTCCTGTGTCTTGCGTTTGAAAAAGAAGGGAGTACTTAACATTTAGTTCTAGTAAATTTTTCGTGCACCAACGAAATTTATCGATTTCGCGTTGAAATATTGTCAAATCAGATTAAGCATATATTTAAACATTCAAATGATTAAAAATCAGCTCTACATCGTTGACAAACAAAATAAACAGTAATGGTCCAAGATGGGAACCTTGTGGCACTCCAGATGTCACATTCACTACTGATGACAAAATACCACCAAATCTTCCCCTTTGTGTACAACCAGTCAAGTATGATTGGACCCATTTTAGTAGTTTCTGATTGAAACCTAGCCTCGATAATTTAAACAGCAATAAAGGAATATCAACTCTTTCAAACGCTTTACTAAAGTGAGCATACAATGCTTCAACATAATTTCCTTTATCCATTGCGTTTATAGAAAATGTTACAAAATTCAACAAATTGGAAGTCGTTGATAGCCCTTTAACAAAGCCGTGTTGCTTGTTAGAAAATAAATTTTTAACTTGTGAGAAAATATGTTTGTTGACTATCGATTCAAATAACTTAGGAATACAAGATAATATCGCAATTCCACGGATTCCTTCCAAACTGACGGAAGAGTACTTGATTCAAAGGATGAATTGAATAGCCAAAACAAAGGTTTCACTCGCTCTTTCGATACTGTGTGGCGACCCGATCCGGTCTTCATTTATGCCATCACGGATCGCCACAGTGGCCCCTAATTTTACACACCTCTGGGTTCCCAAGTAACATTGCCAAAACCATCCAGCTTTATTAAGTTTTATTAAGGTTTTATCAAAGCCACTAGAAATCAATTTGGTTTTATTTTGACACCAAGAGGTGCCAATAGGTTTCATATTTTAGTCAGGTTTATGAGAACCTACACAGCTTGTTAAAAACGATCTTAAAACGTCGTTTTCTCAAATTCCTTTTACTCCTATCAAAGGTTTTATTTCGACTTTATGAACTCATAATATGCTGTTTTGAAATGCCGAGGTGTTGGTAGACAAAACAGTTTTGAATGTAGTTTTATCAACACAGCTGGGAGGAATGCTATACGGCTAGAATAAAACTTAAAACTTTGTTTTTTTGGGGTTTTTTTGGGCCTCCAAAATTTTTTTGGGGTCCTTACTTCCGATTTACAGTTGTAACAGGGATATTTGTCACCTAGAGTTGTAATCAAGGAAGAGTTCTCTACTTGCCTTGTTTAAAACATTTTCATGGTCAGAAACACACCAGCTGGCTTAAACAGTTTGTGAAGTTTGTTGACAAAATACAGTTTCGCATGTGAAACGCCGCGACTTAGTATTGCATAACACTTATGTTATGCTTACTAAGCCTTTTTGTTTTCCTGATTTTCTCGCCAGTTGAACGTAAGTTGAGAATGTTTGAGGATATAAAGAGAAAGAGAGACGGTAGGTTAATTTTTAGGTTTAAACTTAAGTCAGGTCGGCTGGTTAGCATTATCAAACAGCGAGTTTGATTAAAAAGAAATGTTGACATCCATCCGGGAGTGTAAAAAATGAACCAGTGCCGGACCGCCCGGAAACATTGCACAACTGCTTTTAGAAAAGCATCAGGTCCAGCTCCCTTAGAAGCATCCAAGGTATTTATTGAAAGTATAATTTCGTTAAGTGATATGTAATTAACTGTTACATCATTGATTGTTTCAGGAAGGTACAAGAAATACTGATAATCCTGATCATTGTCGTATGAGTAGTGTAAACATCCCGGAAGAAGTCTGCGAATAAATTGCTGATTTCGTTAGCGGTTTTGCCTGTTTTACTATCTAATTGCATTTTTGATGGAAAATTATTCGACTGTTGTTTGGTCTTAACGAAACTGAAAAAAGATTTTTGGTCTAACTTTATATTATTTTCTACTTCAATGTTGTAATCTTCATAAGTATTTTTTATTTCTAAGTTCAACTGGTCACATATGGTTAAATATGTTGTAAGTTTTAAATCATTTTTATCTTTTTTGTAAGCTTTATGTGCTTTTTGTTTTCTATTTTTCAGGTTGTTTATTTTTCTATTATACCATGCTGGAGCTTTAGATTTGTTTGATTGTTTTCTTTGCTTCTTAGGTACTGTCGTCTCTAAAATCTCTTGGTAGAACTTGTTCACAGCTAGCTCTATGTTCAAATTACGAATCAAATTTTTCCAATCAAAGGAGCTTAGTTTATTTTTGATAACATCGTATTTTGCATGTCTAAAGCCGTAATAGGTTTCGGTTAAATCGCCATCCAACATTGTGGTGTTGTCATGCATAAATATAGAGTATTCAATCGCGGTGTGGAATACTTCATTTTTTCATAGAGGATCGGGTGATTCCGTCACGCAGAAAATCGTTTAAATACCAAAGCTAGGTTGCCCCATCCTCCAGTTTTTCACTGCTCATCATAAATTCGATGTTCCTGAGGACGTTAGAAAGCAGAAGATGTCAAAGTTTGCCAAACAAATATATGATTTGGCAAGCAATTTGCTCGTGTAGAAAACGGAGCACCCCATTCGTGACAACAGGAACGGTCAAGGGGCAGGTGTACCTAAAGGAATGCCTCCAAAAGCGTTTTCTTCCTTTTTTGGGGGCACACGATGGTCCTTTGTTTTTGGGGGGGGGTTGGCCGGTGCGGTTTTTGGGGGGGGTTTGGGGGGGGGAAAAGGCAGGGGGGTTTGCGGGACCCCCACCGAAAGAACGCAGGGGGGGGGGGAAAAAGGAAGTGAAATCCTTGTCCACTTTATTTGCCGCAGAACGCCAGTTTGCCTTGAACTGTTTCTCGCTCAAAACAGCTTTTTGAGTCTTCTTAAGGTTCCGCTTGACGATGGCCCAATATTGTTCGATTGAGCGGAGCTCTGGCGTGTTGGGAGGGTTCTTGTCCTTGGGCACCACTTGAACGTTGTTGGCAGCATACCACTCCATAGCCTTTTTTCCGTAATGGCAAGATGCCAAATCCAGCCAAAATAGAACGGAACAATTGTGTCGCTTCAGGAAAGACAGTAGACGTTTTTGTAGGCACTCGCTCAGATAAATTTTCTGGTTGACGGTTTCGGTCGCAATGTAAACGTTGCTCTTCAAACCACAGGTACAGATGGCCTGCCCCACCTGATATTTCCTCGCGAACTTTGACAGTTTAATGTGCTTGAAAATATCTGCCACCTTTCCCCGTCCGGTTGCCGTATAAAATTCCTGTACAGGAAGCTGTTTAAAGTCTGCCTTGACGTAAGTTTCATCGTCCTGTACCACGCAATCAAACTTCGTCAGCATCGTCGTGTACAACTTTCGCGATCGTGCTTTGGCCGACGTGTTTTGTTTATCGTCGCGATTTAGAGTCACCACTTTCTTGTAAATCGACAGTCCAGCTCGTTTTTCAGCTCTATCCACGGTTGAAGGCGCCACTCTCAGCTACTTTGCGACATCTCGGACGGAGAGGTTGAGGTTCCGCTCGAAACAGCGGGCAACTCTTTTTGTCGTCACTGTGGCCTCCGGCTTTCGATTTCCCCCCGATCCAGCTTTCCTGGCTGTCGACAAACGTTCACCGAACACTTTAAATACGTTGGAAACAGTTGATTTAGCCACATACAACAATTTCGCCAACTTGGCGTGAGAGTAGTTTGGATTTTCGCCAAGCACGTGCAAAATTTTGATGCGTTGCTTCTCTTCCTTCGACGACATTTTGATAACTGAAGTGCTAATCTCAAAATCAAAATAGAGGCATGATGCTACACGCACACATCTTTATAATGAGGGGTATGCAAATTTTTTAATGCACGATGAAAGGAAATGCGTCAAGTTTAAGTCGACCAAATTTTGATCGAAACACCCTTTATAAGAAAACGAGAACTGGTGACGTGACTATCCATTTGATTTGCACAGAAGAGTCACGTCACAGCGTCGTTGCTTTTCTCACTTAACTAGTGATAAACGTCTCTTCGACTCTCAGAATAATCCCCTTTGTGACATGTCAGCAAATCCTCCTGAATATTTACAAAATTGACTTAATTTTCGCGTGACCTGATGCATGTACTACTAATTTCTGAGGAAAAGGATTGCTACGATCGTCACCGAAATGGATGTGAATGGTAGTCTGGATTGGATGGATGTTGTCGGTTGAAGGCTAAATCCAAACCGATGATGGGCAAAGATGATTATGATGATGACGATGACTGAGCAACGGGCTACCTGCGAAATAATTACGATTTCGCGCTCGCGCGCATTCTCCGTCCATCACGGCGTCGTCGTCGTCGGCTTAAATTGTATAATCATCAAAACTGAGAGTGTGCGGATTGAGTACTAGATTATGTTCGGAATGCAGTGTAACTAGCTGTCGCAGTAGGCATTGCTTCTCGATTTTCGTTTGTGGTTGATGTGATGCCTACTAGACGCTACATAACCCCGAGGATTACCACATTCTTTGACAAATTTGCTTGTTTTGATTGCTTGACACCTGTTTGATGGCTGCCGTTAGAAAGGATTGGACCTCGCTCATTGTCTGGATTATCTGTCTGCTAAATGCTCATTATAGGATGATGGCCAGTGATGATGGGGATGCGTGTATACGAAAGATGTAAGATTGAGCGGTTGTTTATTGATGAGAACGTGCCATAAATTGTAGTCGTATCGCTGTACGTACATTCTCCAAGCTTGAAGGTATTGTTATACTAAATAGCCCATTAATAAAAAAAATAGTTTCATCGTACTTAAAGACGTTATAGAAATGGCAATTTGTCAGTAGGAAAACTCACCCCAGAACATCATATTATGGGATGGAATTTCATCCAAGCAACATTGTTAAAACATAGATTATTAGATAGCATATTAAATAAACAACCTTTCGATTTTCCTACCTATGTTTCGTCAGAACTGCTTACAAAAGAAACATTCACGCATAAACGGTTTTCATCGGCAAATCGTTTATGGCCAACCTTAATTGTTTGAGCGCTTTCGGCAATGGTGACATTGTGAGGACGCTGCGTCCGTGAACGGTTCCATCGCAGGCGGCTAGGAATATCGATCGAAAACGTTTCTCATTTCACAGCAGTTCTCCCAATCGTACTTGAACGTGCAAATTGTTCTTCAAACAGATATTTTTCCACACTAATGACACGGTACTGAATTACAATGCATATACGGTTCTTAATTGTACAACATGGGCAAACATGAGCGCTCCTCGCAACCGTGTGACCCTCTGCATCTGCTCCAACCATCCTCCAGCATCCGCCCACCCTGCACCTCGATTGATCAAAAACGGTTCAGTTCGACTTGCATCCATATCCGATGTTGCGATCTCGATGTGCCTTAGTTACAGGTTTCAGTGCCATAAATATGTTTTTACGACCTACGGGCCACTTCCAAGAAGTGCGTGTAATCGTCAATCTGCGTGCAGGTTCAAGTTGATGACGATGGGGAAAAAATCCTTGCCAACGGTATGAATTCGATCGAACATTTTTGTAGATTTCTTCCTTCGTGTGGTCATCGTCGTCTCCGAGTCTCAATTGTTTTATGTGAAGGTACATCTACACGTACAGAGCTGCAGACGTGAGCTTTAAGAGCCAGATAATTAGGCAAGGTCAAAGCGTTTCGTGTACCACTCTCGCTTTCGATAGATTCTTCATCGTCATCATCATCATCGTCATTATGGCATGCTGTAAGGATTTATGGATGAGAAAATATAAATGCTTGAATTTCATCGATTGTCATTCTACATTGACTGGACGCGCAACTGGTAGGAAATAAGTGATTTAAGCCCAACGGACGAAACTAGTTAATAACCCGTTATTTACTCCACCGCCTGTGCGGTTCCCCCATAGGTCATTAATAAAAAATTGAATTCGTGGAATACGTGTTTCTACCTCACAATTTCTTCGTTTAAGATGTATATTTCAATGTTCAATACTTAACTTTGGCGGTTTTGAACTGAATTATTCGAAATTGGACCGTTTGTGTGAGTGTAATTGGTGTTGAAAACTCGACAGTTTATCATTAATTTATTCGCCATTTCCTTTTTTTCAACTAAGGGCATCTTCAACGGTGGTCTAAATCGTGATTTGGATTTTTTTTTGACTCAACGCAAAAACATCTGTGCACCGGTGTTATAAATTTTGTTTTAAACCGGATATATTGCGCATCATTTTAAATCTGGTATAGGTTTTGATCTATTCTTGCAGCAATTTGGAACAAGAAAAATACCGTTCCAAAACACTAAGCGCTACTTGATAACGTTTGCATTTAAAAAAATGGACTTTTTTCGGATGGTGATAAAAAAAAGCTAAGACAGATAATTGCTTTTGATAAATTTCACATGGAAGGTAATTATTTAAACTTACTTGCATTAAAAATTCTACGCCCTTGCGAGTGTCCTTCCGGCAGTTAACCGGAACATTCGCCATGGCGGACGAAAACATGAGTGGAGGTATGTTTTTGAGTTCTTTCTTCGTTTTATTTATCAATTCCTCCTCAGTTTTCGCGACAAATTTGTTGGAGTAGATCTTACGCTTCAGGTTGGCCCAGAAATTCTCGATGGGACGCAGCTTGGGGACGTTGGGCGGGTTCGCTGACTTGGGTACCACAGCGATAGTCAGCCGCTCCATCTCCTTCAACGATCGCTTTGCGTAGTGGGCCGACGCCAGATCCGACGACGCATTTCTTCCGGCAGGCATTTCGTAGTATACATTTCCCCGTTCACGGCCAGTCCGGAGCGAAAGAAGAGCGGCTTTGACATCCCCTTCTCGCTGATTGTAAACACTAACGATAAATTAAAAATAATAATTATTATTATCAGAATTGACTGATCATTAATATAATCCTTGTTATAATAATAGTTTATATCTTAACTTGAATAATAATTATAATAAAAACCATATTAATATTTTTTGTAATAATCGTTAAGTTGTTATAATGAACGCCATTCATATTATTATGACTTTTATAAAAATACGGGTTTAAATTATGATTTATATTTAAACTTTTGTTAGAACAATGCTTATGATATCATGTTAATGATAATAAAATGATCACAATAATATTTATGTAATAATAATATCATTAAGGAGGGGCTTCAAATGGTGAGTTGACAACTTCGAAGGAGGGTGCAACCGACCTCTCGTCCTCACAAGTTCCTACCTCACGCCTCCACGAGTCATATGATCACAAAAGACTGCCAGCTGAAACATGGAGACGCTGGTTGGCGTAGCCTGGGCAATGTTGTCATTTTGACAATAGCGAAGTGAGGGGGTGCGACTGAAGATCGTGTACCTATAAATCATATTGTATATTTTCCATTCTCATTTTAATAATAATTTCAGCACGCTTAAGAATCATCTTTGCATTCCAAAACCATGTAAGACCCTGAAGCAACATGACAAGCATAAAAGGCTCAATTTATTTTTCATGATATTATAAAATTCGAAAAAAAAATTCACAATATTCATAAAAGGCTATAAAGCACTATAGAATTTTATATCAATTTTTTTGTTTAGTGTTATTATTATTATTAAATAAGCCATTTATTTCAGAAATCATCAAACTGGACTATTCGATTACTCCAATTGCTATCTTTGAAATGTTACTAGCAAAAATATTACAACATGTCTTATAAATTAATATTTTTTACTGAAATTTCATCTTTGATTTTTGGAATGATCTATACTGTTTCAGCTTTTCCAGGACTAGGAGGATTTTTTTTTGTCTGGATTATCGAGATAATCAGGCTCCGGCTGGTTTATCTACCGTCGTAGTCACTCAAATACCTCTTTTGGGTATTTTCGTAATTTGTCCGCGGGTGAGATTCGAACTCGTGACTTTGGCGTTAGAGGTATGGATGTTAACCACTACGCCGGGGTCGCCCCCATCGGACTAGGAGGATATTAATACATATCCAATCTTTATTTATTTTTTCAGTAACAATCCATTGGATGTCAGGAGGTGGCAACGAAGTCGATGATAGGCTTTTGCAATTATTATTGAATGTATTTTTCATTACCGTTTTGCAAATGAACATTAGACCAAATTCGAGCGGATATGATTCATACAGCGCTGTATTCATTTAGCTTGTGTCTGATGTTACAGTTCAATCCTTGTCATTACTCTATCATTACTCACAATATTATTATAATTGATAATTGTGGTTTTATTGATTTTATTTCATAGATGAGGTTATAAAATCAGCATCAAGCAGCAAATAGTGACCAGTAAATAAGAGTAAAATAAAATGATTAAATTTCAATAGATATAACAAACTTTTTCAGGATACCTCAAACCGAGATTTTAGTGAATTGCTGCTAGCGCTGAAAACGAACGAAAACGTGCTTAAGTGCGAACCACAGAATTCTACACTTTAACACTATACAACATTTCTTGCATTTCAGGATCAACCGAACGAAGATCATATATAATTGATACGAATGCTTGTAGTATTTTTCATTTACATACATATATTTGTACACTATTATATAAATATTTCATGGGAATGGGAGGGACCATCAGGGCACCCGATTGAAGCAATCTGGATGGGGAGAGTGGGAATGCCAACTCCCCATTGCTAACAGTTTGTGAATAGAGGGCGGGCTCTTCTCCCCGCCCATTGGGGCATCCTCCTGTTCAATAGCTTGCTCTTTTGACCAATTGTTCAATCTTGTTGTTGGAAGGAGATTCTTTATATCCCTGTGGACACGTATAAGTGACGTTGCATATCGATCCACCAACCCCTTTTTGGCCCTTCATACAGTGGCATGACTAGGATAATCAGTGGTTATTAAAGCTTGATCAAGTCTAACAGAGAGGAGAGCCCATTGCTGTCGGACTTAGTTTCCGTGCTACAATGGGTGGTAGTACATATCATACATATAAAATTATCATTATCATAATAACCGTAATCAAATCAATAAAATTTAGATCAAAATAATAAAATCATCAAAATAAAATCATACTGATTAATAAAATGTTAATTATAATTATAATTATTAATAATATAAATAATATAAATAATTGTTATTATAATTATAAACATTGTAGAAATATTTAAAAGAATAATTATAATAATTATTATAATACTAATCATAATAGTAATTAATATAACATTCATTACTATCAAAGTAGTATTAAACATCAAATTCCAATTTATCATCGTAATAAAAATATTCATTATCATTATTTTAATTAATATATAACAACCAAAATATGGTACATTTAATAAAAAAAATTAATATATTAAAATAATACCCATTATCAAAATAATCACCCAATGATATTCATTATTGTCATAACAATAAAATTATTATCATAATAATTATTATCTTAACAGCAGTAATAATAATAATAATAATAATAATAATTAAAATTATACTTTTTGTAAAAATTGTTCATCTAAAAGTAGGTTTAATGAAAATTATATATTTTTTTATATAATAATTATATTTATATATAATTACAATTGAAACAAAAATAATAATAACAACAATAATAATAATAATAATAATAATAATAATAATAATAATAGTTCAAATTATACATTTTGTAAAAATTGTTCTTACGTATGAATAAAAATTATAATTTAGTTAATAATAAAATGATTCGAATAATAATTTTCGTCAGTATTGCATGTCGAATGATTTCAATACTTCCAGTTTTGGCAATTTTGCATCTCCTACCGATATGACCAATATCACTATGCAACTTGACTTTAGGTGTGACTAGAATGGGAGTGAGGTCAGAGCAACGAAAATCCATTGACTTTCACCTTAAGTTGGAACCGCTGGAGGGGCTACTATGCAATGATATTACAGAATGCCACCTTGTCTAATCCCGAAACTAATCCTATTGGATTTCAACCAACAGGTTATTAAACTGAATAAAAGCTTTTGATAAACAAAAATATAAATACCCGACTGATTTATTAACAAAAATGTGGTGCATGTTTGAAATAAACATATATATTTTCAGGTGTCTATCTAAAATCCAAAAATATTCACATTTATTTTTAATACGAATAATTTTAAATCAAACATTGACGTAACGCTAGTTTAAAAAGAATAATACTTTTGAAACAAATATAACATATATTTGTGGCCAGACCAAACAAAATTTTTCGTTTGACCTTGACCTAATTATATTTGCTTTGACGATAGTTTTCTTCGCATGTAGTTTCCATAATACATCTCTTTTCGTTTAATTAAAATTTATAGTTTAAAATTTATTTTATGATCGAAATGATCAAGATTATTTTTACAAGTTATTAAGTGAATTTAACAAGACCCTTAGCAACATTTGCAGTTTTTCTTCTCGTATAGTTATGACTTGGGTTCAAGAATAAATGTTTCTAGGCATTATAAAAAATTCAAATTTATGAAAAAATATGCCTTACACTCAACAGAGTTGCAAATTTCCTATCTTTTCAGCAATGAAAATACGAAAAAATTTTAGTTCAAATTATTTTCAAGCAAGAAAATATTGTATATCCAATATCAATACTTTTCATTGACTGATATTTTATTCTCTTGGCTTCACTTGACAGTTTGTGACAGCTCGAATCTGGCTCCACTTGACACTCACATTTTTTGAGTCTGCTTCTCCCTCCCAGGATGACACAAATTGATCCTGTTTAGCTTTAAAGTGAAAATTTGACTGTTTTCGAAAAATTTAAAAGTGTTTTTTTTGGCTTTTGTTTTTGCGTTTGCTTTTTTCTTTTTAAATAAAAAAAGGAAAAAATGGGGGGGGGTTTTTAAATTTTTAAATTGGGGGGGGAAAAAATTGTTTTTTTAAAAATATTTTAATTTTTTTTTTAGAGGAGGAGCATGAGTGGTAGTGGGCCCCCGCGGGGGGTACTGCTATTGCCAGATCAGCTGTATTTATACAAAGAACCAACAGATGATGTTTGGGAATAACATACACGGTGTTCAATAAGTTCGAATACAAGTTTTCATCATTGCGTAGGTATGCGCCATGTACATATTCTGCATTGGTATTGGTGTCAGCTTTAGCTTCATTCATACGCTACCGAATGTGCGCGGTGTTGACATTCTGTTAGTTGTTGTTTGTTTGTTACGCGCGATGAAAGAGTATCGGGACTTCGTAATTAAGCGTTTTTTGAACGGTGAGCGACCCGGCGATATATTCCGGCTGCTGAAATCGCATGGGGTCAAGAGGAACTATGTCTACACGACCTTCAGGCGATACCGGGAGACGTCCTCGACCAATGACCGTGCGAGATCCGGTCGGCCGCGTTCAGCGAGGACGCCACGGGTCATCAAGATCGTGAGGGAGCGAATTCGGCGCAAAAAGAACCGCTCAATCCGGAAAACGGCTGCAGATCTCAACGTTTCCATTGGAACCGCTCACACCATACTCACCAAGGACCTTGGTTTCAGGCCTTACAAAAAACGTAAGGTCCATGGCGTTTCGGAGGCTACCAGCAAAAAGCGGTTGGATCGAAGCTAAGAGGATCCTCTCTCGGCACGCTGGTCAGGAGTTTGTTTTTTCGGACGAGAAACTGTTCGTGCTGCAGCAGCCGCACAATGTGCAAAATGACCGGGTGTGGGCGCCATCGAGGGACAGCATTCCTGAATCCAATATAAACATCCCTCGGTTCCAAAGTGCCGCGTCGGTGATGGTTTGGGGGGCAGTATGCAAACGTGGTAAGCTACCCTTGGTGTTTATTGAAAAAAACGTCAAAATCAACGCGGCGTACTACAAAACTGAGGTTTTGGAAAAGGTTGTTGCCCCCAGTCTCCGAAGCCTCTACGGCGATGAGCACTACGTGTTCCAGCAGGACGGTGCACCAGCCCATACGGCAAATGTGGTTCAAGCCTGGTGTCGGGACAATTTAACCGACTTTCTGGACAAAACTTTGTGGCCTCCCAGCTCCCCGGACTTGAATCCTCTCGACTTTTTTGTTTGGTCCTATATGATGGCGAAGCTGAACGAATACAAGGTCAGCACTTTGGATCATTTCAAGACGGTAATTCTCAAAATCTGGGACAAAATGCCCATGCAGTCCGTGCGTGCCGCCTGCGACGCGTTCGAGAAACGTTTGAAGCTCGTTAAGGAGTACAAAGGGGGGTCATTCCAAGAGAAATGTTGTAAACGTTCCTTGTAAACATAGCTTTCAATAACATAAATCCAAAAAATAAAAAAACATGTTTTCATTTTTTTAACAAATTTTGAAAGTGTATCCGAACTTATTGAACACCGTGTACATATTCAATGTGCAAAAACTGGTGACCCAATATAAAGCAATACCGGCGCCGGCCGTGCCCGAATGCTGGTCAAGTAGGGAATGGGAAGGAACGTGTTGACATGATACTCGCTTTGAAGGAAGCCGAGAAATCCTCTGCACTTCCACGAGAAATCACTGGGATGTTGGATAGTTGGGGAAAGGTTAGAAGCAGGGTTCGTTTTGGTTAACGATACGCTGAAAGAATGTAGCACTTTCCGCCAAAAGCAATGGGCCGCTCCAATGTGACTGAAAAGTGACAAGCATATTGTCTTCAAAATTTGGTCGAAATAAATTATTTGTTGCTTTGCAAACCATCTCTCCTCGATGTCCTAGCTCTCGGCCAAGTCCTGCTGGACCCGCAGCTGCTACCGTCGGCACTCGTCCACATCAAGCCGGCCGTCGCCGACGTGTCGGAAACCTTCCGGTAGTAACATGATATCTGCGCCTAATACACTCTTCTTGCACCGATTAATTTACAAACTAAGCCTGTACACCGAATCAAAATTCACTTGGGCATGGTTTTGGTATTTTCCTCTAAAATCTAGTTCTAGATATTGGAACTTTATTTCTGCTCAGATTTTCCGTCGTCAATATTCTTCCTCAAACGTAACAATCGCCAGCTCAGGTTCGATGCAAGCAGCAGCAGCTATCATGCCGTTCGTTTTGAACGACCAAACAGCAGACCCAAGAATGGACAATTTTTACAATTCACTTTTTCCACTGCTATTACATTGCGACTAGAGGTTCCATTTCCCGACCAATTTGCTTGTTTTGCTTCGAGATAAAATTTGTTGCTTGTCCCGGGAATTTTTTCAATGTGCTTAAAAACGCAATTTTGTGGTTAGGAATATGTTTTATTCACCAATAAAAAAATCGATGGTTCAAATCAAGTGACTGGTCTTATCAATTTGAATTCGTTCTCTGAAAATACGACTTCAAGAAGCAAATGTTATTAATGCTTTCATCGGATAGTGAGGTTCGCTTTTTAGAACAAATATTTGCGGAGTTCAAAAAGATGCACTCGCTATCGGTTGACGTCGGTTTGATTGATTTTAAGCCACCGAAAATGATTTCAAGATTCGGTCTCAACTTACCATGTAGCTCAAAAAGTGACAGTTCTTTCGCAATTACTTTTGAAAAATCAATCATTGCCGAATCAGTCTGGGACGGGTTGGCATATTCCTTTATAGCCGATTCCAGTTCTTCACGCATGCTCGATGCTGTCGATCCTCAATCGTCATGCATACAGGACAATCCAGCATTCAACTCGGCAGCATCATCATCGGTCTGTCTTTGGCAGTCTTGCAACAATCGAACTCCCAGTTCTTTGACGAACATAATCATTTGCGTTTTCGATGAGCTTTCCAGTTCTGCTGGCACTTGCGTTGACAACGGAGATCCTTGAAGGAACTTCAGCACTGTTATTATTTCCTTTTGGCGCCGTTCGTTGATTCTTTTCGTGATTGCATCGAAGAGGTCGTTTCCAACTTTGGAGTTACTTTTCTTAAGCTTCGAATACAAGAAACTCAAGCTGCCTTCCGGAGACAGCAATGTAGCATCTCGTCTTTCCAATGCTTCCGAAGCGAGTCTGATTGGCTGAAGAGCTTCCTGAAGGTTTTTTGCAACCTCGAAATCACTGTTCAACATAAGCCCTGAAAGGCCTATTTCGGAAAGTGTCTCTTTGATGCAATCAAAACCACGAATGAAGTGCTCCAGCATCGTTGCAGTCGAGTTCCAACGAGTTTCGACGTCCACACACAGTTAAAGTGGTTTATGTAACATTTTCGTGTTTTTTTTTCTTGAAGCAGTGCATTCTTAGCAGGCGATTTTCGAAAAAAATCACGGCTCTTCGAATACGTTTCAGAGACTCTCCAAATCGCGTGGTGTACAAGTCTATAATTGAAATAAATTAGCTGTTTTCTTTAATATGAACATTCCAATATATTTACTCGAAGAACCAACTTCATCATCGTAGTTATCACTATCCGAATCGTCGCTATCTGAATCCTTATTTTCAATTGGTACCGGTGGCTGATCCTTGTACAGGACATCGCAAACCCCCAAGTGAATCGCATGGTTTTAACACTGTTGATGAAGGTAATCCAACAATCTTCCAAACTTCGTCATCACTCGAGCTCCGTCAGTCGTTGGTGCTACAAGGTTTCCATCCTTAATACCGTATTTCCGGACCATATCCTTGACCATTTCCAAAACCTTTTCAACATGTAGTGATCCACGAATTTTGCCTAGACCCAGGTTGTAGAGCGATCCGTCAGCGAAATGGGCATTCACGTTTAAGTAGCGCTTGTTGCTTAGACTTGTCCATTCGACCAAAGTGAGACTAACCAGTTCACCGCTATCGATACGCTTCACTATTTCATTCCGCGTTTGCTGCTGAGCGTATCCATAGTATTCGGCGACCAGCTTCACGACGGATGTATTCGACGATGGCAGAGAATATCCACGATCTGCGATCGATTGTATGATGAACTTGCTGTTGATGATTGCATTGATCGAATATCCGTCCTCTGCTGCCAGCCGAGCTACAATTTCCGCCAGTGACTGACGATTAACGAACTAGAGCATCGACACTTGTTTCACTGGGACATTCGGTGTGGATGATTTAACTTTCGCAGCAGACTCACTAGGATTTGTGGGGGGTTTGGAATCCATGTCATGTTTGTTCTTCATGTGCCGGAGCATGCCACTGGTCGAAGAGCCCTTGCACGACACAATTTGCTCGCACTTCCGACATCGTGCTTTTTCTTTGTCATCAGCAATTCTATCGAAGTGTTTCCAAATTTCAGCCATGCCTTTAAAATAATTGGATGTAAGGCTACATTAGCATAAATTTTGTATTACTACTCACTTTGATGTAACGCCAATCCGAAATTATTCAATGAACACAGAAGCAGTAATCAGTGAATGAAAACAATGTTTTGTATGGAAATGGCAGCTTGCGTCGTACTGGCGCGCGCGTGCGTGTGTGTGTGTGTTAAATGTGTAGGCAAAAATGTGAATGCCTACTGAACCAACACAAAAGGAATGATGCATTTTCATGAATGATGTATAACATCGATGTAGGCAGGGTTGCCACATTATTTTTCATTCCCATCTTTAAATTTTGCCAAAAAAATCTTGTTTACCTGTGTTTTACTGCAGAAAATCTTGGCAAAAATCTTAGCTTTAAACTTTCTGCTGTAAAAGTAGAATAAAAACTTTTCAGATGCCTGCTTATGCACTTCTTTTTTATAATTGCTAGTGAGTTGAATGCAAAATAAAACAGATATATACTCCTCAGAACACATTTATTGTGATTGGCCGATACAAAACGATCTTTTCAATATGGCTGAAGTGTATTTATCGGTTTCCTTACATCAGACCATAGCAAAACGGATATTCGTTCTAAAGGAAACTAGTAGTACAGGAATTAGTAGAAAGTTCGCAATGAACTTTCTTAGCAAGTGAAAAGCATTCTTCCCATCTGCTCGTTTGAAACTCAGCAGTTTTCTCCAACAGGTTTTCAAGCCATCCGATTCTTCCACCTCAATTTCCTTGCCTATGATTGCCGATCCTCAGCTCACGGAACACATTTTCTATGGTCTGATAATCACCGCTTTCAAAGAAGATCTGATCCAGTAGAACTTCTTCAAAGTGTGCAGCATCTTGGGGTCAACGCTTGATGCACTAATCAGAACTGGATTCGTTCAGATCAAAGCGCTTAGTGATCTGTTTATCCAACTCGGTATAGGTAGCACAGCAGATCGAGAAAGCCTCCTTTCTGGTATCATCGAGAGTTCCGGAACTAAGCATTTCTCCTGCTGCTACCCCGATATATATTTCCGATTTCTTACGCAGATGTTTCTCTAAATAAAAAACTCCAAAATCCGTCACATGGCTTAGGTAATCATCCTCACACATATTTACAAGGAGAACCATTAATGAGACTTCAGCTGATTGCACATGTTCGGGAATTCCGGAACTTCTGACTGGAAGATACGGTTCGCTTTATTGATAATGGGCATCCTGTCATTAGATTGACAGAAAATGCGCTGTGTGGCTTGATTGTTGTCGCAGTTGGCTTGGAACGAGAAAAACAACGCGAGATCCGAAAACCGTTCCAAATTCCTTTTGACAATTGACTCGAACGATAGCCATCTGGTGGTGAATGGATGTAGAACTTTTAAAGGTTTCAATTTCAAGATACTTTGTATCATCTGTAATTCCTTGGATTGTATCGGAACGGATCTACTGTTCCAGGTACAAAGGCAGCTTTTCGTATGCGTAGATTAAACAAGGAGTCAGTACACTTGATAATTATAAAATGGGGACAGTCACGTTTCAGCAGCTTCTGGACGGATCGGTCAGAACCCATTATTACCGATGCTCCATCTGATCCATAGCTCATTAAAGATAACAAAAAATCACGTTCGAAACAACTACGCTTTGAATAGCAAAAATAACCATCGTGAACATTATTCTAACTTTCCAAAATTCCTCTGATGCATTCAGAAAATGCTTTAAAATTGGAAGAACAGTATTTTTTGTAGAAATTTCTGTAGGAAATTCTCGCAATGAACACTGAGAAAAATACTTCTCCAGCGGAATACTTGAAGAAATTATTGAAGTATTTTTTGGAGAACTATATGTTAGAATGCCTTCAGATATCTTAGACAAAATTTAAAAAATAATTCTACAAAACCTCCTGCGGATTTTTTGAAATACAGAATTAAATAAATGAGATTATGGAATTCATGCAAAACATTCTTCTTAGATTTCTCCAAACAAATCAAGATTATCTCCAAGAATTATCTTATAGTTTTTGTGAAGTTCTTTCAGGTGTCCTCCGGAGATTCCTTTAGAATCACAAAACTGTACAAGTTCCAAAAAATCACCACAAGAATATTTTAAAATACTGCGGATGAGATGCCAGAAGAAACTTCCGAAAAAATCTCTAGAGGAATGCCTACAAACTCCTGAAGAATACCTATAGAAACGCCAGAAGGAAAAATTTAAAAATTTAGCTCACATCGAAGAACCTTTCACATGTTTTTTTTAAATTAACAACGCGGATCAAAGTAAAAACAAAGATTCTTGTACAGGAAAGCGGAAGAATGTATTGCGTGGTGCAAGGTGTCAGGTGCCAATTTTAAATCGCTAGTTTCCTATTGGTTGTTGGTGTCGGTGTCAATCGTTTTGTTTTGCTTCATGGGCCTTAAACAACACAATGAAAGTAGAATTGGTAAAAAGTTGGATCTTGAAATGTACACATATTATAAATTTTAGGTTTTTAAGTGGCCAAGCAATTCTCAAAAATCTTAAAAATCTTAGTTTATCTCAAAAATCTGTAATCTTTACATACAGATATCTGTATGAAAAAAATGAAAAAAACCTGTGTCAATCTAGATAAATCTGTACATACATGTGGCAACCCTGGATGTAGATACAGTAAATATGTATGTTGGCGTTGTAAGGGTTATATTGAATGCGCGTAAACGCTACACTGAAATTTATTGGGAAGTATCAAAGCGAAAAAATATGTAAGAAATGTGTGTCCCGGGAATCCCGAGATTTTCGGGACGGTGAAAAATCTTATCCCGGGATTCGGGAAATCCCGAATTTTTCAAGATCCCGGGATTTGTTGTCCCGGGATATCCCGGGTTGGAACCTCTAGTTGCGACCGGACTGAAAAATATCACCAATCGACTCCGAACGACCGTAGCTTTATACTTTCAATCTTTTAAACCAAATGTTCGTTGTTTTTCAGCGTAAAAATTACACTTCATTTCACTGCCACAGAGAACCGTGATCCTAGCCGTCAGTTTTTTTTTCGACTCCTCCTCATCAATTCACGCACGACAGAGGGGAAAAGCACTATTTTCGGATATGGATGTTCCTCTGAAAATCGATCGAAAATGCATAGATTTGTTCAACACCAGTGAGCAAAACCCGTTGGGGTTTGGTACATTTTTAATGTGAATTTCGATCGAAAACACGATTATTTTCCCAAAATTTTAACTATGACGAAAAAAAAAGCGTCTTCTTCGCTCAAACGCACAGCCTACTTCTGTATCAACATTCATTTCAGAAACAAACAAAAAATGATACTGTAAACCTTGAAGTCTGAATATGGAAAGACTAATAAGTTTCACCAAAAACGAACTCAGAAGCATGGCTACTATACTTATGTAAAACTTATGTTCATCGGGCCGGCAGCTCTCCCGCCATGACCAATCAATTCATCCTGCCTCAGCTGACGAAAACGAGCACGACAAAGACGATGCTACTCACTGGTCGCTTCCATCTTCTAGCCGTCATCAAGAGTACCATTTAGGCCCCGGCTCGTGTCTGATGATTGATTGATTTGTTTGCGATGAAATCGTAAATTGATTCATTTGATGGCACTGCAGACTCTCTTTCTCTTTGTTCCCATCGGTGCGGGAGTCTCGTCAGAAGTTGGTGGACATCTAATAGCAGAAGCGTGAAAGTCGTGCTCCACGAACGGTGCATAAAACTACAACCAATGCGAATTGTAGGGACTATTAATCTGCAATTTTGATTTCATCATGTTGCGCCCTACGTTACTCTGTAGCACTGTTTCTCGCTGAAGCGTTATGGCCACACAGTCAGCGATATATTGTGGGCAGTGATCATCGTGTCTAAATTTACATCATGTAACTTGCAATTTCAGAACCGCGCGTCGGCATTGGAACCAAATCATGCTAAATTTTGTGTTCCCTTAACCTAAAGAGCTGTACTGCAATTTTAGGTCCGTCATTACCATAGTGATGCTACGTTTTGCCGAAATTTTTGGACGGGGGTCATCAGTTTGAATTCGATGAAACATCGTTTTGCGGTGTTGCAACTGACAGGTAAGTAGTTGGGGGAAGTCAGTCCACGAAGGCTGCTGCCCAAATCCAAACATACGAAATCAGGAAGCAGTTTCGGCTGTTCTGCCTAATCGGCCATCAGAGGATGATCGTACTAATCTTACATAACTCCTTCATCTGGCAGAGCCATGGGAACCATCCCTTGTTCTTTGACCCATTTCGGCAATCCTGATCACTGAATGCATTGAGGATTCAGATGGTAGGTACACGCGGGGGAACGCTGGAGAAGACTGTTGAATGGAGCTGTCCATCAACCGGAGGTAGACGACGGTGGGATGAGCGCACGAAAATCCATTGAAACCGTTGAGCGTTGATCGATCTCTGTTCAAATACAGGCAATTGGAGCTACAGTGAAAATAATCGGAAAATGTTGAAATAATGTCGACAATATAATTCAAAGTGATTGCAGTAGGACTAGGAACAACATACTCCATCTGAAAATACTCATTTTGAACAAAACATATTACATCTCGGAAATGATTTTTTGAGTGTATGATTCATCTAAAATGATTAGACTATGGAGTACATGAAGCAACAAAGTGAACCAGAATCAGAGAGAGTTGGGGGGTTTCTTCAGTGGTGCAATGTGATATATCTAAGTTACTGGAAGCAATGGAAAAATGCCGAGACACTACTGAAGCCAGGGTGAAATGTGACCCTAATTGATCTGTTTCTTTCACTTAGGCATCAATTTATTGGTCAGTGTTGTAATAGCATGTTTTACACTTTCTAGACTTTTTTTTTCAGTTTGCAGATAAGCCTAGTGTGATAGCAAGACTATTATTTCATAAAACTGGATCATCTACTGCCTACAACCCTGGCTGCCGCTGGCATGAGCAACTCCCCTGCTGTGCTCATCCTTCATCAAAGCTAAAGACGGTCTGATTTGAAGAAATCTGCATCAGGCGACCGACAGTGATTACTTGAAATTGCTGTACCCAGCTTTTGGGCTCAGCTCGTGCTGTTTTTATTCGTTAATTTCTGTCATCAACCGTCATCATCAGATCGCATCGATATGACGTTAACGCTCCCTGCTTACTCTGTTTTGAAATGCAAAGCATTTGAAAACTGAGACGCACCGTCGCCATACCAACCAGAAAGGATCGAAATACAGATGTCTAAACATGTCTGCTTCTGCTACGGCGTCGCCAATGGCGACAGAAGACGATCCATTATAGCATTTGTAGAGCACCGTTCGATTCCAGCGCACAGCGGCGATCACTCGCATGCGAAAATCCTCTGCATCACATGGCGCTGATATTTGCATTTTGATGTTTTTTTTTTCAAAGATTAATCTCCCTAGAAGCGAGATGGGAAAATATTTTTCTTAAATCAAAATAGCTAATAGGTGAACAATGAAGTAGGGTGGTCATTCTTAATTATATCCTCCCTAAAAAGTGGATAAATCGTAAGAAAAATCACAGACTTCTCCAAGTTTTGAAAACTCACGGTTGAGTGCTTTCAAAACACTGCACAAGCACAGTACGGCTAGTGAGCGGATCGTTACCGGCGGTGGGTAAAAGAACTGCGCACGATTGTATAGTGGCCATTATTATTACAGAGCAGCATCTGCTACACGAGCGGACACTTTGAGCAGATGACCCAATGGGCTCCTCTTAACGATCTCGCTGCGTAGGTACTGCTCGAAAGGCGCCCTGGGACCGATGCTGAAATATTTGCGACGACGACCGACGCTCCCTTTTCATTTGGCGAGCGCCATTCATCAAGCATTACAAATGGTTCGAGGTCGCCGCAAAGCGAAATGCAATTGAAAAAATGTCATCTAATTAATTTGATGAACTGCAACGTACTGCTGATGGCTGCTGGATTTCTCAACAGAAAATGCGAGTGGAATAGTAAATGTATTGCTACGAAGTGGTAGCTTCTCCCGTCAATGGGTAATGATGGTGTTCTGTAACGCTCATGAATGTCATTAAGGGTTGAAGCTTGAAGGGAGAAATGGTGGCCCTTGGTAGTTCGAGCGACTCATGAATGAAGTATCTCGAAATAGTTGTTAATGTAATAATGACACGCTTCTCGAGCGACGGGTAGGAAAACATTATTTTACAATTTGTGGAGTAAGGGGGGTTGGGGTCATCAGGGGGGTATTATCTCTGTGATTGTGTTGTGTGAGGTGTTTTATAATTGGTTTTAGAATTGTGGGGTTAAATTGTAGGGGTGGGTTTGGTTTTTTTTGGGAAGGTCTACCCAAGTAACCGATAAGCACTAAAAAGCGGATTTTTTTTCAGCCGGCTAACCACATATAGAACTACTAATTTACAACTTTACAGCTTTAAAAACTTCTCAAAAGCTGATTAAATGCCAAAAAAGGCGAAATAGCTAGCTGAGATAATGTCTGAGCATATAGCTTCAATGTGGTTTTAAAATTTGCCTATATAATGTTTGCCCAAATGTCAAAATTATTGTTAGCAAGCTCAGCATTGCTGTATACCGATTTAAAGCTAACGCAAAATAAAAAACAAAACAATAAAGTCAGTATCGGTTTCTCTCTTACTCGCACTCGTGATCCGGTCATAATTCTTGCCTGCTTATTTCTGAATGTGTTTTTTCTTAGTTGAATGTGAGTCTCGAACCGGTGTCTATGATTCCTGAAATGTTTAACTGGAGCGCGCCTGATCTGGATGATCCACAGAAGATATAATTCCATAACTGAAACACGACGATGACATTCTGCTCATCGAATTATTATGGAAAATTTCAAGAAGAGATCTGAAGTTCAAAAGAAAAGGCCCCAAGTGTCCTATGCACGATAACAAAATTTGTTCATTAGCGTATGCATTTATCGTTTGGAGAAAAGTTGATAAAATTTATTTTTCCTTGCGCTATCAATCGATCAATCGATACATAGGACCTATTGGTTTGCGAGTCAAAGTTCTTGAAGAAAGCAAAGCAAGCGCAAGCCATTAATTTGACAGCTTGATTGTGCGTGCCGTAAAAATGAAAATAAAAACATTGTATTATTTCGTCCCTTAAATCCAGGTAATAATTCAAATATAGCCTTTGCTATATGGTTTATATGGTCATAATTGATTGATTGTTGTTTTGTTGCAGAAAAATGTCAGCTGATAATTATTGCTTTGTACAGACGCATGAAAAAAATGGGGATCACTTTCCATCTGTACTTCCAACTAATTGGGTGGTGAAAAATGGTTGGAAAGATGCTGCAACCACATCTAAAAACCACCAGGAAGGTATGGATTTATGCTACTGGCCAAGGGGTGTCTCAGGATACCGGCTTTTAGAGAAGGCAAAAAAAATCCCACCGTACCAATTGATAAAACTCTACTGTCTTCCCATCGATGCAAGCTGAAGCGCAGCAACTTCAGAACGTATTCCGAGGTAAATATATTTTCTAAAAATGACTGATTCGTCAAACTAACAGTGGTTATTGATTGTAGGCCTTCCGAGAGCAAAAAGTAATGGAAACTCAATCTGACACCGAGGAATATGAGCCCCGAAAGACATTGAGAATTGACAACAGTGCTGCGGACTTGTACAAGTAGATTCAGCCAACAAAGTCCGAAAATGAGCCAAAAGTACCTTCAGTACCTCCAGCACCATCAGTGCCTGCAAAAGCCGATGCAGCACCAGAATCATCGCAAGTTAGTTCCGAAAATAGCCCAACAGCTGTCACGCTTCAATCCTTAACTGAAGAAATCGCTAACGTACGAAAGGAACTGGGACTTGTTCGTTCTGTAATGGCAAATCTTTCCGAAAGACAGGATTCTACGAAGGTTCAGGTCAACCGATGCATTTCTCTGTTGTCCCAATTGAACGCCAAAGTTGACGTATTGGCAGTACAGAAAGCACAACCGGCTGATTGCAGTAGTGTTTTTAAATTACGGAAAGTTCCTTTGACACCAGTGCGTTGTTTGGATGATCTTGAAGGTCTTGAAGAGAGCTCAAGGGACTATGCATTTGTTGAGTCGGTCGTGGAATCCTTGGGACCCATCCATGGCAAGGTTCGCTACTTTGGTGATTGATGGACCGTTTGTTTGCTAATAGTGGATTTTTTTTTCGAAAGGGAATTCTTGACGAGATGCTCGTGGACCGGGACAAGCCGTAGCAAGAAGGACGACGATGTTATCAACTCGAAAATCGCGTTCCATAAGTACGTGAAAGTGATACAATTGTTTTACCAAGTTGTGCTATATGCTGATCCATCGTTCACTTTCAACAACTGCCAGAAATTCTTGCATCGATGCTTGAAAAATGCTAGACAGCGCTTCGAAGAGATGAAAGGAACACGAACCTCTGTAGCGAGGAAGCGCTGCAAGCAAATCCGGAACAAACCAGTAGGCGAGATGGAAATACAAAATGATACCGAGACGAACCCAGATCACTCCGTCACTGATGTTGAATTCGAAGAGGAAAATGATTTGACTGGCGG